>JARHVA010002195.1:425000-430000 GCA_037957365.1 Torreya grandis
TAGATAGAGCATGCTACCTAGAATAGTATAATGGGCAGCTTAATGGAGAAATGAATTTTGTTGATGGTGAGTGAGATCAGGGGGTAATATGTTGTCATGGAGGTATTGGTAAATGGCATGATACCAAGGGAGATTGGGATTATTAATGGTACAAATTTGTGCATGAGCCAAAGAATGATGAGTTGGAGTGATCAATTATTTAATCAAAAAAATTCCCTCTAAAAATCCTTTACGGAGATCAATGAGGGATATTAGGGTAGCAATAGAGTTAGTTTCCTTATTATTAGCTCATGACACTTGTTCAAACATGATATTTTGAAAACTAGTTTTTAATTGGTCAACCAGTTGTTTGTATGGGAGCAACTTCTCATCCTTTGTTTGGAACTCTTCATTTACTTATTTTATGATTAATTGAGAGTTCCTAAATACCTAAAAATGTTGGATGTTCCATAGTATGGAAAGATGAAGTCCTATTATAAGGGCCTCATATTCCAAGTTATTGTTGGTACAAGGGAATGAGAGATGAAAAGCCTTAGGAATGAGATAACCTTGTGGGGTGATTAGTAGGATTCCTACCCCTAATTCATGAGTGGTGAAGGAGGCATCAAAATATAACTTCTATATTTTTTCTTGTGAGGTGCTCATAATGGATTCATATAGAAAGGGAGAGGTAAGTGGCTCAACCATTTCTAATGGATCTTTTACCAGTTGATCTACTATGACCTATCCTTTTATGGCTTTCTAATGGACATATTCAATATAAAACTCACTAAGCAACATGATCCATTTTTCTACATGACCTGTTAGTGATGATTTGGATAGGAGATACTTTAAATGATCTATCTTTGCAATTATGTGTACCTTATTGTTGAACATATAATACCAAAGTTTTTGGGAGGTAAAGACTACAGCTAAATATGCCCATTAAACTAGCATATAATTTAACTCATATGATATTAAGGTACAAATAAGATAATAAATGGCTCTTTCCTTTCCCTGATCATTATTATACATGAGTAAGGCTCCAATGGCATAGGTAATGGTGGATATGTATAGTAATAATGGTTTGCCTAAAACTAGTGAAGACAAGATAGGTGGATTTGTTAAGTATTGCTTAAGGTTATTGAAAGCCTTTTGAAAGTTTTCATCCAATTGATAGGTTGCTCCTTTTTTAAGCAAGTGAGTAAATGCATGAAACTTATCAATGAGCTGTGAGATAAAATTCCTAATAGCCTAGAGCTTACCTTGAAGACCATGAAGTTATTTAAGTGTCTAGGGAGGTGACATCTCAATTATTTCTCAAAATTTTGTTGGATCTACCTCAATACCTCTCCTAGAGATAATGAACCCTAGCAACTTCCCTGATGTTATGATGAAGACAAACTTTTTGGGGTTTAATCATACTTTGTATTCTCGTAGTCTTTCAAAGATCCTATGAAGGACCACAGGGTGCTCAGATTGTGAGTGAAATTTTCTTAGGATATCATCAATGTAATATTTCAAAATATCATACATCATGTCATGGAAGATAATAGTCATTTCCCATTGATATGTTGCCCCTACATTATTTAGGCCAAAAGGCATGACCTAATAGTAAAATTTGCCACATGGGGTGATAAATGCTATTTTATGTTGGTATTTGGGAGTGATTTTGATTTTTTTGTATCATAAAAATCAATCTATGAGAGACAATATCTCATAACCAATAGTTGAATCTACAATCATATCAATATTAGGAAGTGGAAAATCATATTTGGGGCACACCTTATTGATCTCATAGAAATCAGCGCATATCTAAATCTCGCTATGTGATTTCAAGATATGGACTATATTAGATATCCAATCAGAATACTCAATAGGATGAATGAATCCTATATCTAATAATTTTTACAATTCTTCCTTAATCAGCAATGCCACCTTTAGAAGCATCTTTCACAATTTCTTCTTGATTGGTTTAGCATTAGGATGGACATCAAGATGATGGACTACTAGTGAAGGGTCCAATCTAGGCATATCTTGATAACTCTAGGTGAAGACATCAATAAATTCTTTGAGAAATGTAGTGAGAATTTCATGCTTTGATTACATAAGAGATGCCCTTAATTTCATGATCTTGGGTTATTATTTACTTCCAATATTTATTTCAATGATCTCCTCAACGAGTGAGGGAAATTATTCTAATAGATAAGGGGATATTTTATTTCTGGCATGTCAGAGGTAGTAATTCTTGGTAGCTCAGTATTGACATCTAAATATTTCTCTGACTAAAAGGAACTTTCTAGAATGTGATCAGGTTCTATAGAAGATTCCCCTTTTTCTTTAAATGTTTCATGATCACTTTATGCACTTAGAAACTCTTATTCCACAAAATATCTTGATTTGCATAGATTGATTAAGAATCTTTTCTTGTGGTCTCTAGAAGGCATAAAAGTCCTTGCCCCCAAGTATTCAAGATAACATCATCATTTTGAAATGTATCAAAGATAGGCTCCTATTTGGAGTCCTAGTCTATGAGGGAGGGATAATAGATGGAAAAGTTAATGGTAAAGATGGAGGTGTCAAAAAAGAGGTTAGTGGTAGCCACATCTTTGAATTGGATATAAATGGACTTTTTTTTAGTATCTGCGTTGGGGAGAGTTTTCTTTTTGGTCAATATGTAATCCACAATGACATCGAGAGGGTCATCACCATATGGCTTATACCCTAGACCATAATAAGATGAGTTATCTTGAACATCAATAAGATCTATTTGACCCTATTTTTGTCTACCTAGTCCCTTTCCTTTATAGTTTATATTTTCCATCATGTGATAGATAATAGGATATTTTTGCTAGGGTGACATGAAGGTATCATCATCAAGTAAGAGCCATAAATCATCACCATCTTCAATGTGTTATTCTAATAAAAATCTTGCACTTTCAAAAATTATGGGCCCAAATTAATACTTTATGGTCCAAACTTCTTTCATAATGGGGGACTTGTTTCTTCAAGGAGACAAAGTGTTTTGTACTCATATTCACCACAACCTATGGATGTGATTTTTAACTTGGTAATATTAGGTGTTGGGGTAGATGTGGTGGCTAATTGATTAGGAGAGACATATTTAGCACCTATAGGACTGAGGATAGAATTCTTAGTGCCTCAAGATAATGATGGAGAAGAGATTTGATCTATTTGATAGCTATGCTAGTCAATAATCCTTGGGATGGTGACTGTCATCCCTAAATGGGGGAACTTAATGCACTAATGAAGAGTAGATGGAATATCTTGCATTTCATTAAGCCAAGGTCTCCCAAGAAGCATATTATATGGAAAGTTAATGTTGACCATATGCACTAATGTTTGATGGACTACAAGCCCCACAATGATGGGAAGATAAATAAATCCAATGGATGGCCACTCATTGTCATTGTAAGCTTTGAGCATGATGAGATTAGGCCTCAATGATGATTCAAAATACTGCATGTTTTTTACGAAGTCTATATAAAACAAGTTAAGTGCCAATCCTCTATTTATAAGGACACAAGATACATGGTGATGGGAAATTGAAACCTCAATATATAGTGGGTAGTTGTGATGAGGGCCAACTAGTGGTAGATCTTGAGTGCTAAAGGTGAGTTATGGTGAGGGGGATAAATGAGCCACTATCACTTGAAATTTATTGGTTTCTAAGTTTATAGGTACCTATAGGTCATTAAGAACTTGATTTAATATTTCCTTATGTAAAGTAGATGTTTTTAGAAGCTCCATAAGGGAAATCTGGGTAGGAGTTTTTTCTAATTATTGAATAATGTCGTATGACTTATCAGGTTTAATTATGGCTTTGTTATAGGCATTCGCCCTTGGTATAGTGGAAGAAGTGGATGATTATTGGAATGGTGCTACTAAGATGGTGATTTTATTTTGCCACATCATAACAGTACAATGAGAGGTGGCCAAATTTATTTTCAAAATGAGAGGAGGTTCTTTAGAGGTGAGAATTTAGAAAAGCTTGATGATATTAATGTAATGATATGGTACATTATGATAATCAGTACGATTAGAATAAGATGTTTGACCTTTTTCCCTTTGGGGTCTCTGGTTCCTTTGCATATGCATAAATTCCCAATTGTCCATTGCTTGTTTGAGTAAGAGTGGGATTTGCTTCCAACTCAATGTCACCTCTTTCAATCAAATCCTATACATAGTGTTTGAATTGTATACAATTCTTGGTGTCATGGCCCTTTACTCTATGGAATTTATGGTATTCACCATCATGATACCAATCTAGTTTGGGTTGGTGATCATTGATAGGTTTAATCTCAAGTAAAATTATCATATTGGTTGTAATCAACTACTCTAATACAATTGCCAAAGGCATACCCAGACTTGTAAGAGGTCACCTTATTATATGGGGTCTTGGATTTCCCATAGGAACCTTGATAAAAGAGACATGTAATTATGGTGGGAGCCCCTTTCTCTAATATTTTGGACATGTTTCTCTTGTGGTTTAGAATTTTTTACCCCATCTCAAACAACATTCTTGTTTTTGTTAAAGACCTTTGGCTTATTTGAGAATGAGCTCCCTAAATTTGTAGTGTTCCCATTATGAGAGAATGGCTTAATGGTTACTTTTTCTATGAGGGCCTTTTTAATCTACATCCCCTTTTATATAATTTCATCAAAAAAAATTTCAAATTGTATCTTTAACTGATATTTCAATTCTATATTGAGATTATCGACAAATATTATTACCATCTCCTTCTCAGGTATGGTGCATCTCAATCAACTTACCAATTTGTGCCACCATTGTAAGAAATAGACCATATTTTCACCATCTCTTTGTTTTGTGTTATAGAGTTCAATAATAGAAACATCATGTTCTCTATTGAAGGAAAAATGTTTGACAAATTATTATGTCAATTCCACAAAGTTTGAGATTGACCTTTTAGGAAGATGCATGACCCACTCTAATTCTGGTCCCATTAGACTTTTAGGAAAAATCCTTAATAGGTGGGCAT